>JAVIAB010000106.1:27995717-28006368 GCA_032433765.1 Megaustenia siamemsis
AAAAAGTAAATCCACCATCCAGGAAAGATAAGGGCTCTCTGTCTAAGAGGCGTATGACGCAAGCCGAGAAAGCCGTAAGGAGTCCGGGTTGCCGAATCAGCCTTTGTCTACCAGGAAATCCTCCAGAATTGGCACCTGGAATGTACGTACCCTAAACGAACAAGGAAAAGCTGCACAGGTAGCAGCAGAAATGACAAACTACAAGATAAATATTCTGGGAATGTGTGAAACAAGTTGGCTTGGAACGGAAAGAATAAAACTAAATACAGGAGAGATAATTTTATCATCAGGACACCAGGAACCTGGAGTACAACATAGTGAAGGGGTAGCTATAATGCTATCAAGGAATGCACAGAAGACACTAATAATATGGGAAGCAGTAGGACCAAGACTAATGAGAGCAACATTTAAACAAGCAAAAACAAAATAAAATTACACATTATCCGATGCTATGCACCAACCAACGATAAGGATGATTTAGTTAAAGATAATTTCTATAAATAGCTACAATGTCAGGTGGATGCAAGACGAGCCAAGGATATTATAATCTTGATGGGAGACCTAAATGCTAAAGTAGGATCAGACAACAGAGGCTTCGAAGAGATTATGGGAAAACCTGGACTTGGAGATATAAACGAGAATGGAGAGATATTTGTGAATTTCTGCGCCCTTAATCAAGTGAGCCTAGGAGGAACAATATTCCAACATAAAAGAATACACAAAGCTACATGGGTGTCACCAGATCATAGAACGGAAAATCAAATTGATCACATATGTATTAATAATAAGTTTAAGTCATCCTTACAGGATGTAAAAGTATATACAGGGACAGATATAGCTTCTTATCATCATCTTCTGATAGTCAAACTTAAAATTAAACTAAAAAGGTATACTACAACGAATAAGGGTAGAAAGTATTTAAATGTAGGGTTTCTTAAAGAACAAGGAATTAAAGATAAATTCGCAGTCACAATATCAAACAAATACCAAGTCCTCCAACAACTAGAAAATACAATAAATATAGAAGATCATTGGAAACAGGTAAAAGATATATGGAAAGTGACATGCGAAGAAACACTGGGGAAAAGAGAAAGCCAGAATAAGGCATGGATGACAGCTGAGACCCTGGATAAAATTAAAGAAAGAAAGAACAAGAAAGCAGACATAAATACAAGCAAAACGATAAGTATAAAGCCAAGACACAGGAAGCTTACACAGAAGTGAACAAAGAAGTGAGAAGATGCATTAAAAGGGATAAGAGGAAATATATAGATGAACTAGCTAAAGAGGCAGAAGAAGCAGCAAATAAAGGGAATATGAAAGAACTGTACAACAGCACAAAGAAATTAAGTGGAAAATACAAACAGATCAATGCCTTTATTAAAGATAAGAAAGGAAATCTACTTAGTAATATAAGGGAACACATGGAGAGATGGAAAGAGCACTTTGAAGAACTTTTGAACAGACCCGGCTCAATAATCCTCCAGATATACTACCAGCTGAAGAAGAGTTACACGTTAACTGTGGAAAACTAAGTAAATAAAAATAATGAAAGCCATCAAACTATTAAAAGATGGTAAAGCCACAGGACCAGATGAAATTCCTTCGGAAGCCATCAAAGCAGATATTAACACCTCTACCAGATGCTACATAATCTATTACATAAAATTTGGGATAGGGAAGAAATACCTAAAGACTGGAAAGAAGGTTATATGATCAAACTACAAAGAAAGGAAGTTTACAGGAGTGCACAAATTATAGGGGAATTTTGCTACTATCAGTGCCAGGAAAAATATTAAGCGGAATCATTCTGGAGAGACAAAAGAGACCATAGAGAAACATTTGAGAGATGAACAAGCAGGTTTTAGGAAGAACAGATCATGTGCTGATCAAAAACTACTCTACGTATAATAGTTGAACAAAGTTTAGAACTAAAATCCCCACTTTATATTGGATTCATAGTTTACGAAAAAGCATCTGATAGTTTAGACAGAAGAATGCTTTGGAAGTTGCTGAGTCATTAGGGGAATCCCATAAAGTTTATTAACCTGATAAAAACAATGTATGAAGGAACGAAATGTAGTGTGGTACATGAGGGACAGCTTACAGAAGCATTTGAAATAAGAACAGGAGTAAGGCAGGGATGCCTTCTGTCTCCATTTCTCTTTCTACTGGCCATAGATTGAATTATGAAAATAACTCAAAACAACAGAAATGGGATCCAGTAGTCACTGACCAAACAACTTGATGATTTAGACTTTGCTGATGACATAGCTCTCCTATTACACAGCCATCAACAGATGCAGGATAAAATGAGCATACGTGATGAGAGATCACAACAGCTAGGACTGAAGATTAATAGAGATAAGACCAACATTATGAGAATTAATATAGTTGGCAATAACCAAATAAAACTAGGAGACATACATCAACTAGACGTACAATCTTACATATATCTGGGCAGTAATATAGATAAAGAGGGAGGAACAGAAAATGATATCAAAATAAGGATACCAAAAGCAAGAGAAGCTTTCATTGCACTGGGAACATATGGAAATCCAAAGAAATTAGGTTAAATAAAAAAAAAAATTTTCAACTCAATGTTAAGTCGGTCCTATTTTATGGCTGTGAAACATGGAGAACAACAAATTGACAATCACGAAGATACAGACTTTCATTAATGGATGCTTACGCAGATAAAAGGATGGAAATGGCAGGCAAAATCACTAACATATAATTATGGAAATGTACCAATCAAATACCAGTGGATAAAGAGATACAGCGAAGACAATGGCGCTGGATAGGACAAACACTACGGAAGCCAACTGAGAGTATTACACAACAGGCCCTTTTTTGGAATCCCCAGGGGAAAAGACAAAGAGGAAGACCAAGGAATTCTTGGAGAAGACAGATAGAAGTAGAGATGTAGATGATTGGGAGACATGAAATGATCTTAAAAGAATGGCAAAAAAACAGAATGACTTGGAAAGTGTTTGTTGAAGACCTGTGCGCCACTGGGAGTTAAAAAGGTAGAAGAAGAAGAAGATATCCAGCCAGTGCTACTATTTGGCTGCGAATCACAGACAATAATGAAACAGGTAATATAGAATTAGTTGAGATGTGATTTGTAGAAGAATCTTTCCAGTACGGTAAACAACCAACAAATCTATTGAAGAGGTAATAAAAGAGGAAGGTAAAGAGATACTATCATTGGTGATGTCTTTCATGAGTACTCATGACTATAGCATAAGGTTACGAACACAACTCGGGAATAAATTGTGTATCTGTATTTTCTTGTAAAGACAAGTATCCCTCGGATAGGGTAGGGCAGGTTTCTCGTGGAAATGAGCTGTGTCGAAGAGTACGTGTATGTACTCAGTACGTGTTCGATCCTGCGTCGGACTGTCTATTGTTCTTTGTTTGTTTTTGTTTTTCTTCTGCTGTTGATTAGATATACTTTTTTTCCGAGTATTGTAAAACACATCTTCCCATGAAATGATTTACTGATCTGTCGCTTCCTCCTTGATAGTCTTCATTTGTTATTGTCTCCGGAGATAACGAGTGGAAAGGGAACAATTAGGAGAGAGAGAAGGCAGTCCTGATTTGTGGGACATGTGTAAAAAAAAAAGGTTGGATAGAATGCTTGGTAACAAGAGGAAAAGGTGGGATAGAATACCTGGTAACAAGAGGAAAAGGTGAGATAGAATACTTGGTAACGAGAGGAAAAGGTGAGATAGAATACTTGGTAACAAGAGGAAAAGGTGAGATAGAGAATACTTGGTAACAAGAAGAAAGGGTGGGATAGAATACTTGGTAACAAGAGGAAAAGGTGAGATAGAATACTTGGTACAAGAGGAAAGGGTGGGATAGAATACTTGGTAACAAGAGGAAAAGGTGAGATAGAATACTTGGTAACAAGAGGATAAGGTGAGATAGAATACTTGGTAACAAGAGGAAAATGAGATAGAATACTTGGTAACAAGAGGATAAGGTGAGATAGAATACTTGGTAACAAGAGGAAAGGGTGGGATAGAATACTTGGTAACAAGAGGAAAAGGTGATATAGAATACTTGGTAATTAGAGTAAAAGGCGAGATAGAGAATACTTGGTAACAAGAGGAAAGGGTGGGATAGAATACTTGGTAACAAGAGGAAAAGAAGAGATAGAATACTTGGTAACAAGAGGAAAAGGTGAGATAGAGAATACTTGGTAACAAGAGGAAAGGGTGGGATAGAATACTTGGTAAAAGAGGAAAAGGTGAGATAGAATACTTGGTAACAAGTGGAAAAGGTGAGATAGAATACTTGGTAACAAGAGGAAAAGGTGAGATAGAGAATACTTGTTACAAGAGGAAAGGTTGGGATAGAATACTTGGTAACAAGAGGAAAGGTGGGATAGAATACTTAGTAACAAGAAGAAAAGGTGAGATAGAATACTTGGTAACAAGAGGAAAAGTGAGATAGAATACTTGGTAACAAGAGAAAAGGTGGATAGAATACTTGGTAACAAGAGGAAAAGGTGGGATAGAATTCTTGGTAACAAGAGGAAAGGTGGGATAGAATACGTGGTAACAAGAGGAAATAATCCCCCGTGTGGCTACCTGGGCCTCCACGGGGGGAACAGAATAGAGCTACTGTTACCTGACCCGAAGGTCGTAAGAGGCGACTGAGTTTTTGGAAGCGTCGCCTGTGCAGTCGAGTAGGGCAAGGAGCGACCTACTCAATGCAATTAACCGATGCATTTTGGGAAAGAAATGCCACAACAAGTGGTGGAGCGGATATGGGGAATTTCTGACTGCATTGAAACTGGTTTCCATTGATTTAATAGGAAAAAATAGAATTTCCGAAGAAATGGAGAAAGACGAAGGGAAAATCCTGGATGGTTTGACGCGTGGCACGGGAAAGATCAACGGTGGATCTATTATACAGCGCACAAGATTTAGAGTTATAGAGGTACCTGATGTTGAACACCTCTCAGTATGAACCATGAATGAATGGGCAGCACTACTCTAATAATTTCCCAGAATAGATCAATGGTGTTCACTTCATCACAGTGAAAATAACCACTGTGCTACATCGCCTTCCATTACACTGTTAATTAAAACTTATATAGGGTGTCTCTTTAATGACTGTGCATTTTTGTTGTTGAAATAATTACGCACCTATTTTATCTATGTATGACGTAATAGTTCAAGCACCATTTACGTGTTCATTTAAACATCACTGCTACACGATAGATCTGGCTTACAATGGTGTTAACGATTGAAGAAAGAGTATTTATAGTGGAGCATGTGTTCCGTAACGGCGGCAAGTATTCGAATGGGGTTGTTGAACAATTTGTGAATAGATTTCCTGATACACCAGTGCCTCATCGAAATACTGTGAGTAATTTAATAATCAAATTTCAAAACATCAGTAGTGTACATGATGTTAGCCGTCCTGGTAGACCATCTGTTCTTGAAGTAACATCTCTCAACATCCAGGACAGCATTCTAATGAGTCCTGGCAAATCAATAAGAAAGCTGGCTCAACAAGTACACAAACCAAGCAGTACTGTTCATAGAGTTCTGAAAAAAATTAAAGTTACATCCGTACAAATTTTCCGTCGTTCCTCAATTAAAAGAATAGATCACCAATCCAGAATTAATTATTGTATGTGGTTTGAGAATTTTCTAGCCCAAGAAGGTGAGGAAATCCTTGATTTCACTTTCTTCACAGATGAAGCATGGTTCCATTTGTCTGGGTACGTGAATAGGCAGAATGATCGTCTTTGGAGTGATGAAAATCCACATGCATTGCACCCAGTGCCTCTCCACGATCAGAAAGTAGGAGTGTGGTGTGCAATGAGTCGTCAGCGGATAATCGGCCCAATTTTCTTCTATGACACAATAAATTCAGAAAGATACAGGATTAACATACTGGAGCGATTCGTAACCCAACTTTCTGAGCCAGAAATTGAAAAAGCTTGGTTTCAACAAGATGGCGCAACTGCTCACACTGCTGTAAAATCACTGGATTTTTATATGAATTTTTGCTAATCGTATAATCTCTCGCGGAATTTGACCTGTACGGTCTCCTGATCTTACTCCCATGGACTACTATCTCTGGGGTGACTGAAAGGAAAAGTGTACGAAAACAATCCCCACACACTCGATGAGCTGCAGGTTTCAATCGCCAACAACATTAATAATATTACACAGCCCATACTGCGTAAGGTTTTTGACAATATGAAAAAACGTATCAATATTTGCCAACTAAAACGTGGTGGATATTTCGAATACCTTTTGTGAATAGTGATGTTATATGTTTAACTTTACCGAAAAAGGAACAAGCTACAGCAGTACATGATGCGTGATTTACATAAATAAATTGGAACAACTAGATTTTCAAATAATGCACAGTCATTAAAGAAACACCCACCGATCTGGAAGATCTTTCAATTTCACAAGACCAAATTATGGAACTCAACAGGTGCAAATATCTAAGAGTTCTGTTCACAAGGTTTTAAGAAGTGAACTACACTATCGTCCATACAAATTAACTGAAGTGTCTCAACTCCAAGAAAGAGATTATGAATCCCGTTTACACTACTGCATGTGGTTTCAGAATTTTATTTATGAACAAGGCGCTGCCATCCTTGACGTCACTTTTTTCACTGATGAGGCCTGGTTCATTTATCCGGTTATGTGAACAGTCAGAACATCGGCTGTGGAGCAGTGAAAACCCCCATGCATTTCATCAAGTGCCGCTTTACGATCAAAAAGTCGGAGTGTGGTGCGCTATAAGTCGTATGCGGATAATAGGACCTATATTTTTTAATGAAACAATAAATGCAGAACATTACCGTACTTTAATTCTGGAACCGTTCATAGCACACCATACAGAACGGAAAATTATGGAATTTGTTTCAGCAGGATGGGGCAACAGCACACACAGCCACAACAACACTCAATTTTTAGAAAGCATATTTGCAAATCGCATTATTTCACGTGGAATCTGCCTGCTCGTTCACCAGATCTAACACCCCCAGATTATTATCTGTGGCGGGCATTGAAGGGAAAGTTTATGAAAATAATCCGCAGACAATTAATGACCTAAAGACTGAAATAGTAGACAAGATTAAACAAATATCACCAGACATTATTCTGAAGGTTTTCGCAAATATGGAAAGACGAATCACGACATGTCTTGAGGCCCGTGGTGGACATTTTCAACATATGCTTTAGGCACTTTATTGTGTTAATACCAACATTACCCATTATAAACTCGCCGATAGCAGTCAAGTATATTTGAATATTTTACAATTTGTGTGACGCATTAGTTAACCGCATTTCTGGTGACGTTTTTCTTCCGAGAGTAGAAATTCACTGCACTGCAGCTTTAAAAACACCCTGCATATGCAATAAAATAACATTACACTGATAGATAGTATTTTTTTATATAAATTATTGTTACTGTTATACAATAGAAATGAGAAAGAGAGTTCATCGGTGCTATATAGAACGGATTGTGACCTATGGAAGCTAATCATGGACAGTAGACAAACAAATGAAAAGACGATTAGAGGCCACAGAGATGGGATTTCTCAGAAGAATGTTCAAAGTTCATTGGAGAGCTAAAAAACCAATGAGGAAGTTCTTAAAGAGGTCAACACAAAAAGGCAGTTCCTAAAAACATCAGAAAGAAACAATCAACATTTTTCGGGCACATCATGAGAAGAGGAAAGTTGGACTATTTGGTTACAACTGGCAAAATAAAAGGAAAGAAAGATCACGGACGACAAAGAGAGAAAATACTGGATAGCTTGGTGTTATGGCATGGCTATCAATCAACAACAGAACTAATACGATGCACTGTAAATAGCAAATTGTGGAAAGACATGATCACCTACGCCAACCGGTATGACACATGATGATGATGATTGTTACTGTTAATTGAAACTAATATCAGCGAGTATTTTAAATGAATAGTCCGTTATGACGTCAGTACATCTTACATTTTTCCAGAAGTACATTGACAGCCCCAGCCGCGATAGCTCAGTGGTTAGTGAACTGGACTACACAGGACATGAGGTAGGGTTCGATCCCAACCGACGGCTCCGGGTTCACCCAGCCTTGATTGGGTACCGTTTTTTTTCTGGGAAAGTAAAGCGGCACGTGCTAATACCGACCACATTACCCCAAAAATCATCTGCTAAAGGTCTGTAAAAATTGTGGGCACTAACACCATATTCCCTATATGTCACATGGCGTGACGGGCTGTTTACTTACTTTTTTGTTACATTGAGAGTCGCTGATCTGTAGCTATTAAAGTTATGTTAGTCTTTCCTCTATAATTTTGGCATACAGCATTCCTACATAGCTGTGTGGATAACTGTGTTAGTTGCAGGCTTTCTTGCTGCCTTCTTTTTCCCGAAACAATATAATGATTGTCTGTTCAGAATTGTCATGTGTTTTTTGTTTGTTCTTTCCTTGCTGCTTTGAATAATCTTTATATGTATGCAGTTAGTTCCTATTTCTAAATTAGCTGCTTTTATTCCTATACTACCAGTACGATGTCTATCCCTGGTGCTGTGTATCTTAGTGCATGCTGTAGTATTACTTTACTTTCATTATACAGTAAAGTCTCGATTATCCGGAATGCTCGGGGAAGAACCCATTCTGGATAATTGAATTTTTCTGGATAATCGAGAGTAAGAAAACCAAACTCAAATTTATGAAAAACATGATTGAAAAATTGCAATGCTCAGAAATATTTAAATTCGTGTGACATTCACTAGCTTTCTCTATCAACATGGGTCCTGATATTGCATTCCTTTTCTTCTTCTTTCTAAAAACCACACATAAAGGACGTCGTCGAGTTTTTCAAATTTTGGCCGTTTCATACTTCGTCTCTGGTGTATATTGTTGCTGCTTTCAGACTCCGACGCAAACTTAAACAACTCATCTTTTGATTTCGTATGTCATATAATGTTGAAGAGGCTATGCCAAATTCAGTCATCAAAACGTTGCGATTAACGCCTTTTTCAAGTCTACTAGCGATTTCAATCTTCTGGTTCAGTGTCAATACAGTTCGCTTGCGTTTACCTTTGCGGGAAATTGAGGTGTGGTTTGCACTCGCAGAGGCCATTATTTAACACAAAATGTATTCCGTTAAAAAGTATGCACACATGCGTTTATAGCATATCATGTATAATTTATACTGATGGAACGAATTTCAGCTTGCACAAATGTCTGAGACAAACTAACGTCAAACTCTGTATCTTACTCTTTTTGAATTTCCAGTCGGTAATTTTTGAACCCCTCCCTCTTTCTTCTCACCATTTCTATGTCACTGCACGCCGGCTGCTCAACCTTTGATTTATAATCATCAAAGTTATGGGCTCTTCAATTTTCACAAACAATACGTCTGCTTCTAATGTTCGGTCAGACTGTCAAACGCCATATTTTTGACAAATTCATGACCAACTTTAGATCTAAAGCAGGCTATGAGAAATTAAGCAAATTTGTAAAATCATGTAGATAAGTTTTTTGGCACGACTAAGATTTCCCGACAAAAACATTTAGTCGGGGGAAAAAGTGAAGATATAGACTGTCTGTCGCTTTTACTTGGAATATTTGGAGACACAATGTCTGGATTGAATAAAATATGTTCGCTCCTATTTGAAGTATATTACTGTAAATACACTATTGTAAAACGCAATATTGTGTAATGATAGAGCCTGTAGAAGTAAGCGCAGCGCACAAACCGTGTTGTAGCGTTTTCGATTTCCGGATAAAGGCATTTAATTTAACTGAACAAAACATGATTCAAGCTTTCTCCCTACAATAATTAAAAAAAAAAAAGTCCGTTAAATTGAGAATTCCGGATTATTGAGTACCGCATAATCGAGACTTTACTGTATTATATTAAATTCGTTATTTCTGTTTATCTTATTTTTTTTATATATTATATGCATTATTTATACACACCAAAAAGTCATCAACAACAGAATTGAATTCTATGCAGAGTAGACAGAAAATTTGGAAGGACATAATCTCCTACGCCAAGCGGTATGGCACGATCCTGATATAAGCCAACAATTGTGTAAATTAGATTAATTCAGAATTTTTATTACAGGGTCGGGGCAGAATTGGGAAGGGAGATAGAAAGAAGATATGATGGGATTGGGACGGGGGGGGGATTATATAATCGTCTCTACTTTCAAATCTTCTACAGTCTAGCACATACCATCGTTTCCTTTTTGTTCGTATTTCAGTTTGTCGGACAGGAACCGTTCAACTTCAGACTACGACCTGTAGGTTATGTTGACTATAATTGCAATTAAAGTATTTTGTTTAAATTAACTACCTTTGTGTAGAGCCGCCCATGAGAATATCGCGGTCAACATTGGCGTTGAGGTGTACGTAGTCAGAAGGTAGACTGCCAGCAGTGGCGTATTCTCTATGATACCGCAGCTACCGCCGGTAGCCTGAACATATTAACGAAATACAAAAGAAAATGATAATTTATTATATTTTTTAAAATTATATTGCAAATTTTCGAATATTCTATTACACATTTCGTAGGCCAATATGATTTATTGGTTTGATTTGCATTTATTAAAGCAAGGTTTTCTCTGGCCACTATAACGTTTGTAAATGAAACGAAA
>JAVIAB010000106.1:28006468-28023968 GCA_032433765.1 Megaustenia siamemsis
TAGAGTATGGGCGTATTCTGCTGATTCCTAAATATAAGGATTAAAGAGGGAAATATTCGCCAAGGACGTTGATGTCATGTATTCAAGCGCCAGACAGCGCATGCGCCGAAAAAAGATCAGCCGTTCAAAGCTGGCAGCTTGAATTAGGGCTGGCAGCTTGGACCACTGTACCAGAAATGATTAAGACCTCACTCCACCACCATGTATAAACCATCCTGGCAACATGCTAATGAGTCTACCCCTGCGAGCACAGAGAAGTGCGAAGACAAGCCAGATAGCAAAATAATGCCGGTCTAAAGTCGAACGTGTTGGGCCAAAAGACAAAAATATCACAGCTTGCTTTAAATCACTAACAAGAAAAAAAATCAAAATGATCAACGATTTTTGTTTTTTACAGACAAAAGACGTAAGAGAAGTCTATTTTGATGCACATTTCTAAAATGCCCAAATAGCAGATGAGAAGAGGTATTTGTCAGCTACGGGTCGCTAACCTTTCCATAGCAGCTTCAGGTAGCTTTTTCTTTTTTTCACTAATTCAGTGGTTGTAAGTTTGTAAATGTTCAGGTTTTGCGTGGAAGAATTCTAGAAGGTTGTAAATATTGAAATTGTGTAGTGGGAGAATTCTAAGATGATGTAAATGTTGAGATTGAGAAGTGGAAGAATTCTAAGTGGTTGTAAATGTTGAGATTGTGTTGTGGAATAATTCTAAGATGATGTAAATGTTGAGATTGAGAAGTGGAAGAATTCTAAGTGGTTGTAAATGTTGAGATTGAGAAGTGGAAGAATTATAAGTGGTTGTAAATGTTGAGATTGAGTAGTGGAAGAATTCTAAGTGGTTGTAAATGTTGAGGTTGAGTAGTTGAAGAATTCTAAGTGGTTGTAAATGTTGAGATTGAGTAGTTGAAGAATTCTAAGTGGTTGTAAATGTTGAGATTGAGTAGTGGAAGAATTCTAAGTGGTTGTAAATGTTAAGATTGAGTAGTGGAAGAGTTCTAAGTGATTATAAATGTTCAGATTGAGTAGTGGAAGAATTCTAGAAGGTTGTAAATATTGAAATTGTGAAGTGGAGGAATTCTAAGATGTTGTAAATGTTGAGATTGTGTAGTGGAAGAATTCTAAGTGGTTGTAAATGTTGAGATTCTTTAGTAGAACAATTCTAGAAGTCTGTAAATGATGAGATTGTGTAGAGGAAGATTTTTATGAGATTATAAATGTTGAGATTGTTTGGTGGAATAATTCTAGAGAAATATGATGGGTGTTTGTAAATGTTGAGATTGTTTGGTGGAATAATTCTAGAGAAATTTGTTGGGTGTTTGTAAATGTTGAGTTTGTATGGTGGAATAATTCTAGAGAAATATGATGGGTGTTTGTAAATGTTGAGATTGTTTGGTGGAATAATTCTAGAGAAATTTGTTGGGTGTTTGTAAATGTTGAGTTTGTATGGTGGAATAATTCTAGATAAATTTTATGGGTGTTTGTAAATGTTGAGGTTGTTTTAGTGCAAAAGGTCCCATAGAGATGTACATTTTTGAATTACGAGACGGAAGGATTCATTAGCGTTTGAAATGTTGAGACTAAACTGAAATGGAAGTTAGCTAGTAATGCTGGTAAAACATCACAGCAATGATGACACCACGATGTAACGATAAATAGAATGATTGTTAACATTTAAGCTAGCGGCTGATGTTTTAACTTCAGTATGTAGTAAGTGTTATAAAGTATTAAATATCAACAGAGTGGTAATATTTTGAAGCAAGTAGTGGCATTCACCATTATCAGGTACCAAGGTTATCGGTGTAGGTGATCATGTCTCTCCACAACTTTCGATCTCGACAGTTATTTATGATTTCTGTTGTTGACCTTCTGTCAAGACATTTTCTTTTAAGCCTGTTTGGTCTTGTTTCTCGTTGCTTCCCTCTATCTCTTCGTTCCTCAACTCTTCCAGTTGTTACAAAATATTCCAGCTGCTTCCTTCTCATTACATGGCCAAAAAATGACGATCGTTTCTTCCTAATATTTGATATTAGCTCTCTTTTTTCTTTGGCCACTTTCAGAACGTTTTCATTACTCTACTTAGCTGTCCATGGTATTCTCAACATTCTTCTGTAAAACCACATTTCTACAGACTCCAGTGATTTTCTTGTCTGTTGTTCTATTGTCCATGATTCACATCCAATCCATGTGCCAAGACTGGCTCTACATAACATTTAAGAACTCTTTTTTTTCTTTTCTTTTTTTTTTTTTTTTTTTTTTTTTTTTTTTTTGTATTTTTCTTTTTTTTTTTTTTTTGTATTTTGTCAAAAACGGATATGGTAGTGACATTAGGAAAAGAAAACCCAACGAAGTGACTGAATTAACAAAAAGTATAAGAATTTATAAACTTTAAGTTCTCAGTGAGCCGCGATAGCTCAGTGGTTAGTGAACTGGACTACAATTGACAAGGTGTTGGGTTCGATCCCAACCGACGGCTTCCGGGTTCACCCAGCCTTAAATGGGTACCGGATTTTTTTCTGGGAAAGTAAAGCAGCACGGGCGTAATACTGACCACATTACCCCAAAAATCATGTGCTCAAGGTCTGTAAAATATAGGGTCACTAACACCATATTTCCCTATACGCCACTTGGCGTGACGGGGGTACTTTATTTTTTTTTTACTTAAGTTCTCAGTAACAGTCACAGGCGACAGAGTCTGGTACACTTATTGTAATGTAGAGTCAGCCTCGCAATATGTAAGTGAATCATGGACAATCAGAAACAGACAAGAAAATTATTGGAGGGCACTGAAATATAGTTTTATAAACGAATATTGAGAATAACATGGTCAAATGAAAGGAGTAATGAAAACGTGATAAAAGAGACTCAAGCAAAATGCATATTTTCAACATCATCATCATCATCGTGTGTCATACCGGTTGACATTGGCGATTATGTACTTCCACAATTTTCTATGTATAGTGCATCGTATCAGTTGTCTTGTTTACTGTTTCCCATGCCATGGCTCCATGCTTTCTAGTATCTTCTCTCTTTGTAGCCCACAATCTCGCTTTTCCTGTATTTTGCCAGTTGTAACCAAGTATTCCAACATTTTCTTCTTATGACGTGCCAGAAAAATGTCAATGGTTTCTTTCTAGTATTTGGAAGGACCTCCCATCTTGTGTTGATATTAATGTGTCAGCAGAAGGAGGAAAGCAGTCAACATTTATAACCGTGTTTTGAGAAGATATCAGCAGCTTGAATATATTGTATCAACTTAAAAAAAACTGAAGGAAGAAGTGATAGAAGGAAACAAAGAAAAAAAGATTTCAGATAGTTTAAGAAACAGAAGGAAACAAAGAAAAAAGATTCCAACTAGTTTAAGAGATAGAAGGAACAAAAAGAATAGATAGAAGATAGTTGAAGAAATAGAAGGAACCAAAGAAAAGACATTTCAGATAGTTCAAGAAATAGAAAGTAACAAAGAAAAAAAGATTACAGCTAGTTTAAGAGATAGAAGGAAGAAAGAGAATAGATTGCAGACAGTTGAAGAAATAGAGGGAAACAAAGAGAAAAAATCCATATAGTTGAAGTAATAGAAGGAAACAATGAAAAATAGTTCCAGATAGTTTGAAGAAATAGAAGGAAACAAAGAGAAAAGATTCCAGATAGTCGAATAAAAAGAAAGAAGCAAAGAGAAAAGATTCCAGATAGTTGAAGAAATAGAAGGAAGCAAAAAGAAAAGAGTCCAGATAGTTGAAGAAATAGAAGGAAGCAAAAAGAAAAGAGTCCAGATAGTTGAAGAAATAGAAGGAAACAAAGAAAAAAGATTCAAAATAGTTGAAGAAATAGCATGAAATAAGTCAACAACAAGAGATTGTACAAACAGTTAAAAATTGGTACAGCATTATTTCTTTATCTCTGTGTGCTCTAAATATGTATAATAATGTAGTTGTACACATTTTCTGAAATTGGCAGTGATCGTATTCTATCGCAATCACTTCTCGCACACAAACACTCCAAACATATAATTTTGTTATTTATGGTTGGGAAAGGAGAGTCTATGGTCGAGTGGATAATGTGTCGTTCTCTAATGAGATTAACTCGGGTTCGAACCATATATGGATTTTGAAAACGTTTTTATTTTGGTTTAAATTTGAGTTTAAATAACAACTCGAATCAAAACACTTCATGTCTACTGTACTGGGCATGCTATCTATTTTCTCTGGCCTTATGGAAAACACAGACGAAATAAATAAATTTCGGGGGGGAAAAAAAGCTGTAAAGATAGCTATAGTAATGATAGCTATTGTAAAGATAGTTATAGTAATGATAGCTATTGTAAAGATAGTTATAGTCATGATAGCTATAGTAATGATAGCTATAGTAATGATAGCTATAGTAATGATAGCTATAGTAATGATAGCTATTGTTTGCTGGACACAGATTAAGCTTATGAGACAATGTCAACATTGCGTAAACATAAAAGATTGTTTAAGGCTAGTCTATGACGCTGCGTGAACGCCAGATTCAAAGGCTGATCACGAAAACGATGGAAAGTTAGAATATTAGAAACACTAGGAAACAAACCAGCAGCATGGACCAAAAGAATAGTAAACGATCGCAAATTATATCTTCCCTGGACGCTGAAAGGCAAATGAGGAAGGGAAAAAAGTAGAAGGTGATCATTCAACTTAATCAAAACTATATAGTATGAAATCACCACGGCGGCTAGATACCTCCTATCGGCATATAAACCTTACATTCCGCAGCAAGAACAGAAAGAAAACAAACAAATAGTGTCACTTGTCACAAATCATTTTGGACATCCTTGCACGCGTCTTCAAACCGCGTTGTCTGATTGGTGGGCGAGATGTTTACTGAGAAGCTATTCATATAACATAACGCATGCGCCCTCCTGTCAGGGCTAGTAATCTACCAGGCTACTCGGCAAATTGGTCCTTGGGGAAACCAGGTGCCTGATTTATGAACTGTTAAAATGTGGCTCCTTGAATTATGGCACTCGCTATCATGCTCGTGATTATATATTAACGAGCAGTCCAACCTCGTTCTAGATATTTCTTTAAGTATTTGTTATCGTAATGTTTAATTTAACTCGACTATGAATAGGCTATATAAGATATCTTGTAACTGTCTCGTGTGCTGTCTTGGGGGAATGAGTAAAGTAAAGTACCCCCGTCACGCCAAGTGGCGTATAGGGAAATATGGTGTTAGTGACCCTATATTTTACAGACCTTCAGCACGTGATTTTTGGGGTAATGTGGTCAGTATTACGCTCGGGGGAATGAATTCCAGTAAAATGTACTGTCTTGGTCAAGTTCCGTAACTTAGAGTGTAGGGAAGTAAGATACAGTAACATAAAGATGTAAGGTGCCGTAATATTTAATGTCATTAGAAAGGGGAAAAGGGGGGGGGGGGGGATCAAATAATAGTAAAGTAAAGAGCCCCCGTCACGTCAAGAGGTATATAGAGAATATGGTGTTAGTGACCATAATTTTTACAGACCTTCAGCACATCATTTTTTTTTGGCTAATTTGGTCGGTATTACGCCCGTGCCGCTTTACTTTCACAGAAAAACAAAATCCTGTACCTATTTAAGGCTGGGTGAACCTGGAAGCGGCTGATCAAGATTGGATCCGACCTTTTGTCCTTAGTAGTCCTGTTCACTAACGACTGAGCTATCGCGACTCTGTATGCCAGTAATAGACCCAATAATCCTCTCTCTATATTCGTATATTCGACATATTCGTATATTAGACATATTCCTTATATGCGTCAGTTACGTCTTGTGACGTCACAGACCGACAAAACGGCTAGTGGCTGGTACATATCTTGGCATCTTGTTTGGTAACAACAAAGTTCCTTCACTTTTCAGGATGCTCCAAGTCTGCCCCACACTATTATTCTCTCTTTCCACTTTCATCCTCCAAGTTGTCTTTGATCTACTTCTCTTTCGTCCCATCTGCGTGGTATTTCTTGTGATTGTTTCTGCACCCCTTCTGCTCACACGCACTAATAAATCAATGTTTACAATTGCTTTCTTAGGGACAACTACATATAATGACAAAGAAGAAAAGAGAAAGAAAAGAAAACTGTGTCTAGAAATCAGATTTTCATTTTAGCAGTGATAAAAATAGATCATCTTTCTGTGAGATATGCATAGAAACCCCCCCCCCCCTTTTCCCTCCCCCCCCCATATCACAATTGATGATAATCGAAAAAAGGTCATGCTGTCTGGTCTCAAAATGGCTAGTTACTGTCATGTGTCAAACTACATGATTATTTTTTACTTTAAGTATCAATTATTTATATTAATGCCTTTTTGAATTAAGTTGTTTATCAGATTATCGAGACAGAAAGGTTGTGGGTTCAACTCTCGAGACAGAAAAGTTGTGGGTTCAACTCTCGAGACAGAGAAGTTGTGGGTTCAAATCCCTGTTGTACTAGTTTTATTTATGATTTCTCTCTGAGGCAACCACCCTGGTCTCAGCAGCGAGGTCCGGCTTGAAACGTCAATTACTCATGGACGGGAAAAATAGGAATAATACCTCCGATGACGGAGTTATCTGCCTGTGTGGCTAGGGACCCCTGAACATATGGCTGCCATGAAAAAAACGGATTAACACGCAACATTAAGTCCCTAGTCTCTAGGGACTTCGTCAGAGGTGAAAGCTTGCAAACGCAAAAAAAAAAAAAAATATTTACAAAAATCATTTTCTATTGGAATATTGACTTTTATTTGGCTTTTTTTTTTCAAATTTCGCAGATTGATAAATGAATTATAATATATCTGACTTCATCAGAGGCAAAAGGACAAACAGGAACAAAGGAATATAGCTGCCAAGGAAAAACGGATAAACACGCAACATTCAGTTCCTAGACTCTAGGGACTTCATCAAAGGTAAAAGATGGCGAACGCAATAAGTAAAAAAAAAAGTAAAGTGCCCCCGTCACGCCAAGTGGCGTATAGGGAAATATGGTGTTAGTGACCCTATATTTTACAGATCTTCAGCACATGATTTTGGGGGTAATGTGGTCGGTATTACGCCCGTGCTGCTTTACTTTCCCAGAAAAAAATCCGGTACCCATTTAAGGCTGGGTGAACCCGGAAGCCGTCGGTTGGGATCGAACCCTACCCCTTGTCCTTTGTAGTCCAGTTCACTAACCACTGAGCTGTCGCGGCTCCCTTGGCGAACGCAATAAAAAATTTAAAAAATCCAACGGTCGATCACGAAAATGGATTGATGGAACATAAGCAACCCCAGGAAATATAACAGAAGAGCAAAAGACTGCAAACCAAATCCCCCTTAGACACTGAAATGCAAATGAGGAAGGAACGAAGAGGCAGAGAACTTATAGTTTAAACCTTTATTTGTAAGTTACGCTTCAAATCGCTTCCACTGAGATTAGAAGTTTTGTCAGTAGCGTTGTAACAGTATATGGAATGGAGTAGATTAGATTACGGGATTGGAGATACAGATATAGCATGGGTCGAATAGCTTAATCGGTACCCATTTCTTAACATATTTTTAATAAAGTAACATAAGAATAACAGTCGCCAGTAGTTACAGAAGGAATTGGAGGCAATGGAAATTGTGTGGCTGTTATTGGAAAAGGTCTGGAGATGGGAACACGACTTGACCCGTCAACATGTCCAGGAATTATGTTAACAAACAAACTCGGGGTATGTCAAGTTAACCTGAAAGATGTTACTCATAAGATTTGTTTTGGAACAGGTTAGTAAGGTCAACTAGGTGTCAAGATGGTCTCCTTGTTTTCGCAATTTAGACGCAAAGTTCATATGTTGTTTAACATCGCCGATTTTTATTGGATGCGAGATAATTGCGCAAAGCCTGCGCCAATAAATTATGCAAATGCGACTTATGTATTTAGCCTCATGCACACAAGAAGATTTTACAGTTAGGGAACTTATTTGAGAATTATAATCAGAATTGTCAACTTGACGAGCTCAGTTCGGCTTGGGCCTAATAGTGTGGACCTCTAAAGTTAACTTTGGAAAAGAGGTACAGACAGTGAGAGGCAAGATCAGAGAAGTTAGTTAGTAAAGGAAGAACAGAAGTTAGTTAGGAGTAGTTAGTAAAAAAGTAGATAGAACAAGAACAGAACAAGTAGAACTAGAAACATAGAGAACAAGTCCAATATAGATTAGTCGGTCCTAGCATAATTTAGTTGTGAAGTACTTCCAAGTTGTATTCAGAAGTCTTGTGCTCATGTGAAGAAATAGTAATTAGGCCAATTACAATCGAAATGTAACGTAAGACAGTTGTGGATGTAAGAGATAGAATTATATATTTAACTGAAAATAAATACTACGGGACAAACTCAAGAAATACCGGTGTCAGTTGTTTCATTTCGTCTCAAATAGAGAACATGATTAATAGTTGAAGTACTACCACTATTATTTATCTAACAGGAGAATGATTCAATAAACTTGAATAAACATTATTTGTATAGTCTGTGATTGTTGAATACGTCAAGACTTTGTTAAAACGTTGTTATGTATTAAAGGTGTAATCTGTGTCTGATCAAAACAGTTTGAGTATTATGAAGAACTATAAATAAGAACTATAATAAGAACTATAATAAGAACTATAATAAGAACTATAAATAAAAGGAAAGAGATATCGCGGACGACAAAGAGAGAAAATACTGGATAGCTTGGTGTCATGGCATGGAAAACAGTCAACAACACAACTGATACGATGCACTGTAGATAGAAGATTGTGGAGGGACATGATCGCCTACGCCAACCGGCATGGTACATGATGATGATGATAAATAAGAAAGGGAGCCTCGATAGCTCAGTGGTTAGTGAACTGGACTACAAAAGACAAGGGGTAGGGTTCGATCCGAACCGACGGCTTCCGGGTTCACCCAGCCTTAAATGGGCACCGGATTTTTTTCTGGGAAAGTAAAGCAGCACGGGCGTAATACCGACCACATTGCCCCAAAAATCATGTGCTGAAGGTCTGTAAAATATAGGGTCACTAACACCATATTTCCCTATACGCCACTTGGCGTGACGGAAGTACTTTACTTTTTTTATAAATAAGAAGAGAAATATATAAAACTCTGCCACAGCGTTTGTTACGATGAGCTCTTAATGGCTACAATGTCAAAACACCAATTATATGGAGAATTTGCAAATAATTGAAGTGCTGCGGTAAAGCTGTCCCCGTACCTTATAAGAGTGTACGTTACACCACAATACTTGCTCCTACCAGTTTTATCTTGAGACAACCGTAAACATCTTCTTACCGACACTTCTACATTTCCAGCTATGCCACTGCCAAAGATGTCTCGAGAGAACTATAGTTTCGTTCACACCCCATACCTGTAGATCTAATAAGAAACTATCATTTTGTTATAATTGCATGCCAGTAGAAATATAACAAGACTATTGATAACCATAACTGTAGATTTAATAAGAAACTATCACTTTGTTATAATTACATGCCAGTAGAAATATAACAAGGCTATTGATAACCATAACTGTAGATTTAATAAGAAACTATCACTTTGTTATAATTACATGCCAGTAGAAATATAACAAGACTACTGACGACAATACCTAAAGAAAGCATAATGCTCCGTTGCTGACCATAAACCTACAGGTCTAGCTTAAGAACTCTCCAATAGATCGGAAAATTGCTGCAAGCTCATTCTAAAAATAGGTATCTAGATGAAGGAATGACATCATTGACCAGATTTGAGTTTACCGTATGCCATCCCTGATGACAGACCTTCCATGGGGTTCTTTGTGGGCTGTTATATCGCAGTGCATGTGCAAAGGTCGACTTTACAAAATAAAATTTTACCGGCGCACTTACGGAAATTGGGTGTCCGGTTAGCGCAATCGATAGGCGGTTGGCTTACCACGGCAACAGCCGGGGTTCGTAATCCTGGCGAGGACACCTGGGTTTTACTAATTCCCTAAAAATTAGTAGGAGCCGCGATAGCTCAGTGGTTAGTGAACTGGACTACTACGGACAAGGGGTAGGGTTCGATCCCAACCGACGGCTCCGGGTTCACCCAGCCTTAAATGGGTACCGGATTTTTTCTGGGAAAGTAAAAGCAGCACGGGCGTAATACCGACCACATTACCCCAAAAATCATGTGCTGAAGGTCTGTAAAATATAGGGTCACTAACACCATATTTCCCTATACGCCACTTGGCGTGACGGGGGGTACTTTACTTTTTACTTACTTACGGAAATTCGGTGGCTTATAAGTGGTGAGGTGGAGCGGACATGGGAAATTACCGACTGCAAAGAAACTGATTATATTGATAGAATATAATTACATCACTGAATGGGAGCCCAGTGGTTAGTGAACTTGACTACTAAGGACAAGAGGTCAGGTTCGATCCTGATCGACGGCTTCCAGGTTCACCCAGCCTTATGTGGATACCGAATTTTTTTCTGGAAAAGCAAAGCGGCACATCACGACCACATTACCTCAAAATTATTGCTCCAATGGTCTGTAAAAATATGGGCACTTACACCATGTTCCCTTTACGTTACGATAAGACCACATTACCTAAAATTATTGCTCCAATGGTCTGTAAAAATATGGACACTTACACCATGTTCCCTTTACGTTACGATATGACCACATTACCTCAAAATTATTGCTCCAATGGTCTGTAAAAATATGGGCACTTACACCATGTTCCCTTTACGTTATGTTATGACCACATTACCTCAAAATTATTGCTCCAATGGTCTGTAAAAATATGGGCACTTACACCATGTTCCCTTTACGTTACGATAAGACCACATTACCTCAAAATTATTGCACCAATGGTCTGTAAAAATATGGGCACTTACACCATGTTCCCTTTACGTTACACCTCGTGACTCGACTACTTTGTTGAACAGATCTGAAGAACTCTGCCTAATGACAGAGATACAGCACAAGAAAAACTACCACCTGAACGCAGAAAACGAAGAAGCTTCTAGATTAATCCAGTTCTGACAAGAAATATGATACCGATAACTCCCTCGCCAATCCTCGTCTTCCATCCACAAAATATAAGCAAAGAGCATCAAGAACGTTAACTCCAGAGACACACTTTCACGTTATTCCCCACCAACCGATAAGAACAATTACCAGCAGAAGTAACATCTTCCGTAATCATCAACAAACATGGCCGCCTACATCACCCATTGGTTCGTTTCGTTTGGTTTATTTTTAAACTGTAGCGAGATCTAGCTTATGCAACAACCCCGAGCAACTAAAAAAACAATCTTGGAAGTTAATTTACAGTTTGTTTCTTTTTGAGTTTACACTCATACGCGTATTTTTGAATACACGAGCTATTTCTTGGAGATTGTACCACGGTAGGAACAACAAGCAGCATCGCTAGGGGATGTAACTTTACGTTGTGATGATACTGTCTTCGGATAATATGACTATATTATCGGTGTTTGTTTTAAGGGGAGTTAATATATCAACAGCTTTGCTGTTCTGTTATTTTCATTTAGATGGTGTTTATCTGGGTTATTAAGTCAAGGGAAGGTAATCTCGTTTAGACTCATCTGAATTATTCGAGAGTTGTCTTTAGAGACACGATTATTAAAACGAAACCTTATTTTATCGTCTTTTGTTGTTGTTTTTTTTCAATAGGATACTGTAGTCGGGTTTCAGTAACTGTAGTATGTTAAGGTAGCACTTTAACATATTTTCAGACACAAAAATACGACTAAAACACGACTAAAACACGACAAATGGTTGTAGATGTTTTGTTTTGTGTTTTACGGCAAGATGTGATATTTGAGCATTTGGGCCCAACGCATCCGACTTCAGTGCGACATTTTAAAGTGTCAGGTTGCTTTCCCTCTTCGATCTCTACTCACTTGGCCTGAATGGTTAGTCTGTTTCCTGAGGTTCAATTTGGACATGGAGAATGGTCCTTATCAGATGTTGCTTTCTCTGATTCTGGTGCAATTGGTCAGCTATGAGTTGTAGACCACATACGGAACCCTCGTACTATGGAGGCGTAATAGCCTCATAGATACCCGTTTTGTCTCCCCTATTTGATTCCTGGGTGTTAGACAGGGTTGTGTGCTGTCAACATATTTTTTAAATATTTATAATGAGATTATTTTAAGATCCATAAGGGACATGCCTGGAGTAACAATTGGAGGTCATAATATAAATAATCTAAGGTATGCTGATGATACAGTCTTAATCGCTAAGAGTGAAAATGAGTTACAAGAAATGTTGGACATTATAGTGAAGGAAAGCAAAAATAAAGGACTCAGCCTTAATAGCAAAAAGACAGAGGTAAAGGTAACAAGAAAGAAAAAGACATCACCTCAGTGCAAAATAAAGACAAGTGGGACAATATAAAAACAGGTAAATGAATTTAAATATTTGGGAACTTTGTTAACCTCAGACGGAAGATGTACAAAAGAGGTGAGATGCAGAATGGCTCAGTCAAAAGCAGCTTTCCAAAAAATGAGGAAGATACTATGCAATCCATTTTTGACAATAGAAACAAGAAAAAGAGTTCTTAAATGTTACGTAGAACCAGTCTATATCATATATATCACCAGCCATATGGATGCGAATCGTGAACAATAGGACAACAGACAAGAAAATCACTGGAGTATGTAGAAATGTGGTTTTACAGAAGAATGTTGAAAGTACCATGAACAGCTAAGAAGAGTAATAAAGATGTTCTGAGAGAGGTCAAAGCAAAAAGAGAGCTAATTTCCAATATTAGGAAGAAATAATCATCATTTTTTGGCCCTGTAATGAGAAGAGAACAACAAGAATATATTGTAACAACTAGAAAAATTGAGGGACAAAGAGATAGAGGGAAGCAAAGAGAAAAAAATAACAGACAGCTTAAGAGAATGGCTTGGCAGAAGGTCAACAACAGAAAGGATAAATAGCTGCCGAGATCGAAAGTTGTGGAGAGACATGATCCCCTACGCCAGTAGGCCCGGTACTTGATAATGATTTGATTCCTACTCTCTTTGATCACTACTCTTTTTGGTCCCTCACTTCTATGGTCCAAACCCTCTATGATCCTTGCCTTCTTTGGTCCCTACTCTATTTCGATCTCTCCCTTCTTTGGTCCAAATCCTCTATTATCCTAGCCTTCTTTGGTCCCTAGTCTATTTGATCTCTCCCTTCTTTGGTCCAAACCCTCTATTATCCTTGCCTTTTTTGGTCCCTAGTCTATTTGATCTCTCTCTTCTTTGGTCCAAACCCTCTATGATAATTGCCTTCTTTGGTCCCTACAATGTTCCTTACTCTATTTCATCATTACCATGTGTGTTCCCTTCTCGCTTCGATCCTTACCCTCTTTGATACCCTACTCTATTCGTTCTCTACTCTCTTTTATCTCTACCATCTGTTTTCCCTACTCTCTTTGATCCCTAATTTCACTGATCACTTTTCTATTTGATTCTTACCATCTTTTGAACTCTGCTCTATTTCCTCCCTACTCTATTTGATATCTAGCATCCTTGATCTCTCTCTTCTTTGGTCCCTACCATCTGTGATCTTTACCTTTTTTGGTCCCTACTCTGTTCCCTAATCTCTTTGATCATCACCCTCTGTGTTCCCTGTTTTATTTGATCCCAACGCTCTGTGTTCCCTTCTCTCCTTGATCACTACCCTCCGTGTCTACTACTCTTTTTGACCCCTACTCTATGAGTCCCTACACTCTACGATAATATCCTCTTTGTTCATTACTTTCTTTGCTAAACCTACTCTATTTGTTTTCTGTTCTCTTTGCTCCTTACCCTCTATGTTCCCTACTTTCTCTTATCCCTACCTTCTGTGTTCCCTAATCTCTTTGCACAAAACCCACTTTGACCTTACTCTTAATGATCCCTACTCTCTTTGATCTTTACCATCTTTTTGTCCCTGCTTTATTTGATCCTCACTCTCTTTGAGTACCCTACCCTCTATATTTCCTACTTTCTGGTCCCCCCCCTCCCCCTCTGTCTTACCTACATTTTTATCCCTACCCTATGTGTTCCCTACTCATTGATCCCTACACTTTTTGTTTCCTTCTGTTTGATCCTTGCCCACTTTGTTCCCTACTGTTTGATCCCTGTCCTCTATGTTCCCTATTGTTTTATGCCTACCCCCTGTGTTCCCTGCTCCTGATCCCTGCATTCTGTGTCCCTTACTGTTTGATCCTCTATTGTCCCTACCGTTTGATCCCTACCATCCGTGTTCGCTGCTTTCTTTGCTCTTTCTCTTTGGTCTCTACTCAGTTTGGTCTCTACTCACTTTGGTCTCTACTCTCTTTGGTCTCAACTCTCTTAGATAACTTAATGTCTTTGGTCTCTACTCTCTTAGATAACTTAATGTCTTTGGTCTCTACTCTCTTAGATAACTTAATGTCTTTGGTCTCTACTCTCTTAGATAACTTACTATCTTTGGTCTCTACTCTCTTTGGTCTCTACTCTCTTAGATAACTTAATGTCTTTGGTCTCTACTCTCTTAGAAAACTTAATGTCTTTTGTCTCTACTCTCTTAGATAACTTAATGTCTTTGGTCTCTACTCTCTTAGATAACTAAATGTCTTTGGTCTCTACTCTCTTTGGTCTCTACTCACTTTGGTCTCTACTCTCTTTGGTCTCTACTCTCTTAGATAACTTAATGTCTTTGGTCTCTACTCTCTTTGGTCTCTACTCACTTTGGTCTCTACTATCTTTGGTCTCTACTCTCTTAGATAACTTAATGTCTTTGGTCTCTACTCTCTTTGGTCTCTACTCACTTTGGTCTCTACTCTCTTTGGTCTCTACTCTCTTAGATAACTTAATGTCTTTGGTCTCTACTCTCTTTGGTCTCTACTCACTTAGGTCTCTACTATCTTTGGTCTCTACTCTCTTAGATAACTTATTGTCTTTGGTCTCTACTCTCTTTGGTCTCTACTCTCTTAGATAACTTAATGTCTTTCGTCTCTACTCTCTTAGATAACTTAATGTCTTTGGTCTCTACTCTCTTTGGTCTCTACTCACTTTGGTCTCCACTCTCTTTGGTCTCTACTCTCTTAGATAACTTAATGTCTTTGGTCTCTACTCTCTTTGGTCTCTACTCTCTTTGGTCTCTACTCTCTTTGGTCTCTACTCTCTTAGATAACTTAATGTCTTTGGTCTCTACTCTCTTAGATAACTTAATGTCTTTGGTCTCTACTCTCTTAGATAACTTAATGTCTTTGGTCTCTAATCTCTTAGATAACTTAATGTCTTTGGTCTCTACTCTCTTAGATAACTTAATGTATTTGGTCTCTACTCTCTTTGGTCTCTACTCACTTCGGTCTCTACTCTCTTTGGTCTCTACTCTCTTAGATAACTTACTGTCTTTGGTCTCTACTCTCTTTGGTCTCTACTATCTTAGATAACTTAATGTCTTTGGTCTCTACTCTCTTAGATAACTTAATGTCTTTGGTCTCTACTCTCTTAGATAACTTAATGTCTTTGGTCTCTACTCTCTTAGATAACTTAATGTCTTTGGTCTCTACTCTCTTAGATAACTTACTATCTTTGGTCTCTACTCTCTTAGATAACTTACTATCTTTGGTCTCTACTCTCTTAGATAACTTACTATCTTTGGTCTCTACTCTCTTAGATAACTTACTATCTTTGGTCTCTACTCTCTTAGATAACTTACTATCTTTGGTCTCTATTCACTTTGGTCTCTACTCTTTTAGATAACTTACTGTCTTTGATCTCTACTCTCTTTGATCTCTACTCTGTTAGATAACTTAATGTCTTTGGTCTATACTCTTTTTGAATCTCATTCTCTTTGGTCTCTCCTCTCTTTGGTCTCTACTCCCTTAGATAATTTACTCTCTTTTGTCTCTACTTTCTTAGATAACTTACTCTCTTTGGTCTCCACTCTCTTTGGTCTCTACTCTTTTAGATAACTTACTGTCTTTGATCTCTACTCTCTTTGATCTCTACTCTGTTAGATAACTTAATGTCTTTGGTCTATACTCTTTTTGAATCTCATTCTCTTTGGTCTCTCCTCTCTTTGGTCTCTACTCCCTTAGATAATTTACTCTCTTTGGTCTCTACTTTCTTAGATAACTTACTCTCTTTGGTCTCCACTCTCTTTGGTCTCTACTCTTTTAGATAACTTACTGTCTTTGGCCTCTACTCTGTTAGATAACGTAATGTCTTTGGTCTATACTCTTTTTGAATCTCATTCTGCTTAGTCTCTACTCTCTTTGGCCTCTACTCCCTTAGATAACTTACTCTCTTTGGTCTCCACTCTCTTTGGTCTCTACTCTCTTAGATAACTTACTGTCTTTGGTCTCTACTCTCTTTGGTCTCTACTCTCTTTGGTCTCTACTCTCTTAGATAACTTACTGTCTTTGGTCTCTACTCTCTTTGGTCTCTACTCTTTTTTAATCTCATTCTCTTTGGTCTCTGCTCTTTTTTAATCTCATTCTCTTTGGTCTCTACTCTTTTTTAATCTCATTCTCTTTGGTCTCTGCTCTTTTTTAATCTCATTCTCTTTGGTCTCTACTCTTTTTTAATCTCATTCTCTTTGGTCTCTACTCTTTTTTAATCTTATTCTCTTTGGTCTCTACTCTCTTAGATAACTTACTGTCTTTGGTCTCTACTCTCTTTGGTCTCTACTCTTTTTTAATCTCATTCTCTTTGGTCTCTACTCTTTTTTAATCTCATTCTCTTTGGTCTCTACTTTCTTTGATCCATACTCTCTTGGCCAGACAGGTTAGTCTATTTCTAACGCCACAGTTGGGATCTGAAGTTGGATCTTCATCAATTGTGCTTCGTTGATAGTGTCTCCAGGGGTCAGCTATGAGTCGCTGCCAGCGTTCAGCCCAATCACCGCCCAGTGTCTTGGCATCGCGTTAGGTACTTTATCCTGATAATGATATGAAACTTTAGAGCTTCGCAACAGGAGGTAATCTGATCATCAGAACGCAACCCGCGCAGCGTGTGCTTTAGCTCTTTAGCATCCTGACAGTCTATGAGGAGTGGGGGCCGTCCGGCCTTGACCCCCAGGCGTCGGCTCCAGATGCGTTTAAATCTAGAAGTGCCCAGGCACAGCGATGTATCTTCGTATTGCGCTTTTATACATCGTCATCATGTGCCATACTGGTTGACGTAGGCGATCATGTCCTACCCCAAATCTCTGTCAACAGTGCATCGTATCAATTCTCTTGTTGACTGTCTTCCATGCCATGACACCTAAGCTTTCCAATATCTTCTCTATTTGCCTTCCGTGATTTCTTTTTCCCTGTATTTTCCTATTTGTAACCAATGATTCCACTTTTCTTCATCTTCTCATGATGTGAAACGTTGATTGTTTCTTTCTGATGCTTCTTATGAGCTCTCTTTTTGTGTTGGCCACTTTGAAAATTTCCTCATTAGTCTTTTTAACTGTCCAGAGAATTCCCAACATCCTTCTGAGAAATCCAATTATGTGGCTTCCAATCGTCTTTTTATGTGTTTGTCTACTGTCCTTGATTCGCTACAATAGG